>QJPP01000348.1:0-42749 GCA_003996215.1 Jaltomata sinuosa | reverse complement strand
AAGTAAAATTATGTTTTAAATCACCAGTTTTACGATTCACGCTAGACTCGGCAGGGCCGGGGGGCTAGTTGAGTTTTCTTGCTACTTGAGATGATTTTTAGCCTCGGTCGGATCGAGCACCTGAGATGACTTTTTACTGTTTAGACCCGGTTACGCCCGGGCACCCTTGGAGGGGTTTTTGAGACATTTTCCTACTACTTTAGTCCTGGAGAGGGTATGGGCATTGCATATTCGAGACTGGGTCTCCATCCTGATACCGGACTTGCTTCCGGACGACATGTTCTGATACTGAGTTTTAGTATGGGGTCGGGGACCTCCATGGACCTTGCCATCCAGGCCAGGGGCTACGGGCTGCGTGTGCTGGAGGAGGGGTATACGGTGGAGTAGAGGTATACGGACAGAGTCCTTCCATGGAACCTACCTGCTGGGCCGGATCGGCGCCGGAGGCGGTACATACAGAGATACCATGGCACTTGAGATCTTCATGCATCATATCATTCATTGTTTGTGGCTCCACCCTTGTTTGCTGTTTGCTGATTGTACGCTCCGGTAGTATGGGATGCCGGAGGGTTTGTTTTCACTTGTTTGTGTTCCTCGGTTGTATGGGCGGCCGGGGGACTGTAGGTAGACTTTTGCTTTTACTTACAGAATTGTTCTCTATTATGGATAAGTATGAGATTGGTATGATTAGTTGAGTTTGATTCATGTCTCTGAGCATGCCTATTATTACTCTTTCTCTCTTCTTCTTACACTTGAGGTTACCGGTATACCGTCAATTTCGTAAACTATTTTTGTCTACACACTGTTGTTGCAGAGGACCGCCAGGTGCGTTATTTCTTACTTTCACCTGTGCCTATGGTGTGTATATTCTGCTTACTAGCCTCACATATTGGTTCTGTTGATTTCCCTCTGGGCTAGTTCCTGTGTACCTTTCGTTGATTTCTGTGACTGCTTGCTTCTATTCTGTCTATTACTACGCTTTTATCTTATATGTGCCCAGTCGGCCTATGATACCTATTGGGTACCTTATGCTTCGCATTTGGTGCTCACCCCTACCCCCTGCATCTTTGGGTGCAGATCCTAGCGTGGGCCATCGTTGTTAGATCGTTGTGATTTGTGCTTGGAGATCTGTTGGGGACTACTTCAGGCTGAGGGTGAGCTCTTGGCGATCGGAGCTTAGCTTTAGTTTATCTTTTGCTTCATGTACTCTATTACCATTCAGAGACATCTGTATATATAATTTTGGTTTATTTGCACTCCATGTATGTAGTTTGGCTCTATACTATGATACCAGGTCTTGGGTTTTGTTTAGTTTCCGCATATGTATATATTTATATCCCTGTTATCTATTTTATTCGTCTTGTTCCCTTATTTGCTAGATACTAGCCCATTACTAATTGTTCTGGGCTATGGGGATTGGTTCACCTACCGGGGGTTGTAGGTGCCATCATGATCGAGAAATTGGGTCGTGACAACTTTCGAGATGGGAGTTGAAAATTCTGGGCTAGGCTAGCCTCGGCTGGAATTAGAGCGAGGTATACTCCAGGGTAATCCAGGTAAGTATTGGGATCAATGTCTCTATTTGAGCTAGTTTTCTGTGTAGCTAAGACATAAAGGAGTCCAGGGGACTTTTCGGAATCAAATTTGGATAAGTAGAGCTCCCAAAATTGAGGTTGACGTGAACGGGTTATTCCAGAACGTCAAGGATTCAAGGTGCGTTGTAAAAAGGGCTCTTTTCAGGAATTTTTCGACATTTTATCTGTGACGAGCGCTATCTCTACGCTACGGCGACCTCCACTATAGTGGAATAATTACCACTATAGTGGAAGTCAAGACGATCAACCTCTGCCATAGCGGTTTACTCCGCTATGGCAATACCGTTATAGCGGAACGGGGACTGCTATGGCAGAGCGACGGGACCAGAAAACCCAGAAATGGGTTTTTAATTTCATTATGTTCCCTTCAGCCCAAAAAATAGATGAGGGCTATTCCATAAACCCTCTTAGACTGCACCAAGGCTTGGGAGCCATGGGGAGGAGGGATTTCAGCGAAAGGGATGCGAAACCATGGATTTAGGCCTGCAGAATCATCAGGGAACACCTTCACGTAGCCAGAAAGGGCATGGAACAACTGCTCGTTATCCAGGTAGGCTAGGTTTCTTCCCAAGAGTAGATTCACCATTTTTATTTCCTATTTTTATGTAGAATGAAAGGCAGAACCCATGATTAGGCCTTCGGGCACGAAGTCTTGCGGACTCAATACTGGATAGTGTGAATTAGGAATTGTATGGATTGAAGGGTTGGTCTTATGATACGTATAATATGGATATTTTATTATTTCTGTAGAATAAAATGATAGGCTTGGGGACTAGAATGTCGGGAAGGTTCGGGGAACTGGGAGAATGCTTGGGAAGTACGGGTAATGGAAATGGGAAACTCCTAAATAAGGTTTCGGGAATATAAATGGTGCGAGATGTAGTTGTTGGTTTTACTAAGTCTAAGGGGAGGTATTCCAACTTTGTGTTCGGTGTTGGGTAAAGTCTCGGGAATCACATAGTTGCTAAATTATGCTAAGAAAGGAAATCGTTCATTATATGTCAGTAAGGGGAAACTGGTTGATCCTCAGACCAAAGTTGGGCTAAGTCATCCACCCGGGGAGGGGTAGGTGATGCCTTATAATTCCTCTGAATGTGGAATATGTTTTACCCTTATCTAAGTGCTTGTATGAATTACATTGCTTGGAAGAATTGTGTGGAATATTTAAGGGTCCTGTTGTACAGTCTGTGAATTGAACGGTGTGTTGCTTGTTGGTTTACAAGTTGCTTATTTATCTATTAACTGTGTATTATTGACATTCATTTTGCTCGGGTACCATGCCTGGTATGGGAATATTAACGGTTGGCTCAGGTACCACGCCTAGTACGAGAAAATACTAACGTTGGCTTGGGTACCACGCCTGATATGGGTTTACTTTACTGCATCATTTCATTGATACTGTTGCATTATGTTGATTGGTGTTGGTTCCATGAGTGGACCGGGCGGTGCTTATAAATTGCTATATTATATTTTGCTTTTGGTCTTGGTGTATGCCGGTCAATTATATTTTGAGTTTGGTGTTGGTGTAGGACGAATTGTTATATTATATTGTGCTTTAGTCTTGGTGTAGGCTGGGTAATTATATTTTGAGCTTGGTCTTGGCGTAGGCCGAATTGTTATATTATATTATGCTTTTGGGTCTTGGTGTAGGCTGGGTAATTATATTTTGAGTTTGGTCTTGGTGTAGGCCGGGTTGTGATATCATGTTATGAGTTTGGTCTTGCTGTAGGCCAGGTTGTTATATCATGTTGTGAGTTTCGTCTTGGTGTAGGCCGGGTTGTTATATCATGTTATGAGTTTGGTCTTGGTGTAGTCCAGGTTGTTATATCATATGATTAGTTAGTCTTGGTGTAGGCCGGGTTGTTATATCATGTTATTAGTTGGTCTTCGTGTAGACCGGGTTATGATGTTAATTATTAGTTGGTCTTGGTGTAGACCGGGTTGTCATGTTAGGGGGATCCGGGTGGGTCTAAACTATGTAAAAGAGGTTCTAAGTTCACAATTTGTTGTCTTTAAGTGTACTAATGCCGATCAAGGATTATTTGTGGTTAATAAGCTAAGGATGGGTCTTGGAGTAGACCGGGTAGCCTGTTGAACACTTAGTTGTGGTTAGAGGTTCATTGGAGGGTCCGGGTTTTGGAATGAGAAAGGGATTTAGATATAACTATGTTGTTGTCATTGAATGTGTCCATGGTTGCTAGGTGAATTTCATGTGATTGGTAAATTGGGAGTAAGATTGAAAGTCTGGGGTTGTAGTTATTGGTTGTTATAACCAGGATGAAAAGTTGTCCTAGAGGTCCATGTAGGGTCTTGACACTTGTAAGTAATACCACGGTTTGTTTGGGCAGTTAGTCAGTTTAAGACAGAATGTCTAGTCAAGGCGGTTGACTTGGGTAAGGAAATGGTAGTCCAGGCATGGACATTGATATTTGTAAAGGTAAAGGTGACTTGGTAAGTCTAAACGTTAGGAAGGTTGGTTCTGAAAGGGGGAATTGATAAAAGTGATGTTTAAAGGGGTGGAGCATTTACATTGTGCATTTTATCTTGATTTTTATATGATGGTAGGAGTGAATTCGGGTCAGCCGATGATGCCTACCAGTACGTGTGTTTGTACTGATTTTATTCTTGCTATACCTTTTTGGGTATAGTCTAGTTGTAGGGTTGGTGATGTTTCACAGGTTCAGGATTACAGTGATCTTCCAGCAGCTCCTACTTCCTTCTATGGTGGGAGATGACTTTCTACTGTTTAGACCCGGTTATGCCCGGGCACCCTTGGAGGGGTTTTTGAGATATTTTCCCACTACTTTAGTCCTGGACAGGGTCTGGGCATGCATATTCGAGACTGGGTCTCTATTTTGAAACCGGACTTGCTTCCGGATAACATGTTTTGATACTGAGTTTTAGTATGGGGTCGGGAACCTCCATGGACCTTGCCATCTGGGCCTGGGGCTTCGGGCTGCATGTGCTGGAGGAAGGGTATACAGTGTAATAGAGGTATACGGGCAGTGTCCTTCCATGGAACCTACCTGCTGGGCCGGATCGGCACCGGAGGAGGTACATACAGAGATACCATTTCACTTGAGATCTTCATGCATCATATCATTCATTGTTTGAGGCTCCACACTTTTTTGTTGTTTGTTGATTGTACGCTCCGGTAGTATAGGATGCCAGAGGGTTTGTTTTCACTTGTTCTTGTTCCTCGGTTGTATGGGCGGCTGGGGGACTATTGGTAGACTCTTGCTATTTACTTACAAAATTGTTCCCTGTTACGGTTAAGTATGAAATTGGTTACTGCTAGGCTGTTAGTTTCTGGATTTGAGATTGATATGATTAGTTGAGTTAATTCCTGTCTCTGAGCATGCCTATCATTACTCTTTCCCTCTTCCTCTTACACTTGAGGTTACCGATATACCATCCATTTCTTAAACTTAATATGTATACACTGTTATTGCAAGGACCCAGGTGCGTTATTTCTTACTTTCACCTGTGCCTATGGTGTATATATTCGGCTTGCTGGCCTCACATGTGATTCTGTTGATTTTCCTCTGGGCTAGTTCCTGTGTACCTTTCGTTGATTTCTGTGACTACTTGCTTCTATTCTGTCTGTTACTACGCTTTTATCTTATATGTGCCCAGTCGGCCTATGATACCTACTGGGTACCTTATGCTTCGCATTTGGTGCTCACCCTACCACCTGCATCTTTTGGTGCAGATCCTAGAGTGGGCCATCGCCGTTAGATCACTGTGATTTGTGCTATGAGATCTATTGGGGACTACTTCAGACTGAGGGTGAGCTCTTGGCGATCGGAGCTTAGCTTTAGCTTATCTTCGGCTTTATGTACTCTATTACCATTCAGAGACATCTGTATATGTTGTTTTGGAGCGTTTGTATTCCTTATATGTAGTTTTGTCTCTATACTATGATACCTGGTCTTGGGGTTTGGTTTAGTTTCCGCATGTGTATATATATATTCCTATTATCTATTCTCTTCATCTTGTTCCCTTACTTTTGCTTATTAAACTATTCTTTCGCTTAATTGTTAGATAATAGCCCATTACTAACTGTCCTGGTCTACGGGAATTGGTTCGCCTATTGGGGGGTTGTAGGTGCCATCATGACTGAGAAATCGGGTCGTGCCAGCTTGGTATCAGAGCTCTAGGTTCACTGGTGTCATCGGTATATGAGCCAATGTCTAGTAGAGTCCTGCGGATCGGGGCGGAGACGTCCGTACTCAAACTTTGGGAGGCTACAGTGACATTTTAGGAAATTTGACTCTTTCATTGCTTCTGTGTCATGCGTAGAACCCTTGAAGTTTCTGGAAATCTCATTTGTTCTACTTCATTCTTCCGCAGATGGTTCGTACGAGATCATCGAGATCACGCGAAGATGAGCCTCCCATTCCAGCTAAGGGTCGAGGACGCCCTCGAGTAGCGGCACCTGCTAGAGCTGCTAGAGTTGAGATAGAGACCGAGCAGCATGTGGATCAGGGGGCAGCCTAGGTACCCCCAGCTCCAGTACCAGCTCCATTGCCCACTTCTGTGCCAGCTCCAGCCGCAACTCAGTCTCCGGATATTCGGGGATTACTATTACAACTTTTGGGTATGTTTGGAGAGCGGCCTTCTGAGGTAGCGCAGACATCTGCTCAGGGGGCAGCCCTGGGTGCACAGAGTTCAGGAGCGCAGCCTGCTACTGCGGCTCCCCGTGCGGAGGTCATTCCGGTTCCATCAGTTGCACAGCCTCTTGCTCCTCGCCCAGCTATGACAGAGTCAGAACAGAAGGCGTTGGGTAGGTTTTTGAGGTTTGCACCTCCGAGGTTTGCTGGTACTTCTGGAAAGCATCCACATGATTTTATTACTACCTGTGAGGAGATGTTGCATCATTTGGGTTTGTTGGATACTCACGGGGTTGGTTATACCACCTATCAGTTGGAGGGCCCAGCAAAGTTATGGTGGAGAGCCCATATTGCTTGTAGACCACCATCGTCACCTCCTTTGACCTGGTCTGAGTTTTATGAGGGCTTTATGTCCAAGTTCCTACCATAGAGTGATCATGAGCATCACAGGGAGCAGTTTACTCACCTTATGCAGGAGTCTACGACTGTCTCGGAGTATGAGACCCGTTTTCATCAGCTAGCACCGTTTGGAGCTATGATCATTCCTACCGAGGCAGATAGGATTCACAGATTTGTAAGGAGATTGAGGCCAGGGATCAGCCAGTCAGCTGAGATATTGATTGCCGGTGGTCGGTCATTTCAGGCTATCACAGACTATGCCCGTACTGTGGAGGACTTACAACGACATGATAAGGGGTCTAAAGATAAGAGGCCTCGATATCATGGTGGCTACAGTGGTTCCAGATATGGTGGTAGAGGTTCTGGCTAGTGGGGCCGGGCTTATCAGCCATAGCAGTACCAGGGTCAGTCCAGCCGACCTGTTCAGGCTTCCCTTCAGACTTTCGGTAGTACCCAAATCGAGCAGGGTCAGTGCAGCTATCAGGGCTATAGAGGCAAGTCTTCGAGGGTACAGTTTCTGGGGCATCAGGCCGTGGTGGTTATACGGGATCTGCTAGTTCATCTCGACCGAGTAGGCCTCCAGGGGATTGTTTTACTTGTGGTGTGATTGGTCATTTTGCTAGAGATTGCCCTCAGCAGGGTACAGTTCAGTTGGCCGAGCCTTTACGAGCAGTTCAACCTCAGCTAGAGGGCGTGGTTGTCAGGGTAGAGTTGGTGCTCCGCGTGGCAGAGCAGGTGGTAGGGATGGCGGTCGGGCAGGTGGAGGTCGTCATCAGTTTTACGCGGTCCCTAGGAGACCCGAGGTAGAGGCCTCAGATGCTGTGATTACAGGTATGATTTCTATGTGCCATCAGTCTGCTATGGCTTTATTTGATCCTGGATCCACTTGTTCATATGTATCTGCCTACTTTGTGCCTTGTTTGGGGTTGGCTAGTGAGCCATTATCTATCCCTGTTTCTGTTTCGACCCCAGTAGGGGATTCTTTAGTAGTGGATCGGATTGTGAGATCTTGTATGCTATCTATTTCTGATTCAGAGACTTGGGGTGATTTGATGATTCTTGATATGCTAGATTTTGATGTGATACTAGGCATGGACTGGTTATCCCCTCACCGTGTGGTTTTGGATTGTTATGCCTAAACTATTACCATAGTTATGCCCGGTGTATCCCTGGTTGTGTGGCAGGGTTCGATTAGCCATGCACCATCTGGGATTATCTCTTGTCTTCAAGCTAGGAAGTTGATTTCCCGTGGGTGTTTAGCTTATCTAGCATATGTTCGAGATGCTAGTGCTGACCCTACTTCTCCTGAGTCTGTTTCTGTGGTTAGAGACTTCCTTGATGTGTTTCCTACTGACCTGCTAGGACTTCCACCTGAGAGAGATATTGATTTTGCTATTGAGTTAGAGCCGGGCACCAGACCCATTTCTATTTCTCCTTACCGTATGGCTCCGGCTGAGTTGAGGGAGCTTAAGGAGCAGCTCCAAGATCTATTAGCTAAGTGGTTTATTAGACCGAGTGTGTCACCTTGGGGTGCTCCTGTTCTCTTCGTGAAGAAGAAGGATGGGTCGATGCATATGTGTATTGATTATCGACAGTTGAATAGTGTGACAGTGAAGAACAGGTATCCGATGCCGAGGATTGATGAGTTGTTTGACCAACTTCAGGGTTCAGTCGTGTTTTCGAAGATTGATTTCAGGTCCAGCTACCATCAGTTGAGAATTATTGCGGAGGACATCCCTAAGACAACATTCAGGACACGTTATGGCCATTATGAGTTCCTGGTGATGTCTTTTGGGTTGACTAATGCCCCCGCAGCATCTATGAACTTGATGCACAGGGTTCTTGGCCCGTATTTGGACTCATTTGTGATAGTTTTTATAGACGACATCTTGGTATACTCGCGTAGTGGAGATGAGCATGAGCAGCACTTGAGGGTTATACTCCAGACTTTGAGAAATCATCGGCTTTATGCCAAGTTCAGAAAGTGCGAGTTTTGGCTTGAGTCAGTTACATTTCTAGGGCACGTGGTGTCTAAGGATGGGATTAGGGTTGATCCGGGAAAGATTTCAGCGGTTTGTGAGTGGCCTAGACCTACTACTGTTACTGAGGTTCGCAGTTATATTGGGTTAGCAGGTTACTACAAACGCTTCATTCAGGGATTTTCTTCCATAGCAACACCCTTGACTATGATTCCTAGGAAGGGTATCCCATTTCAGTGGTCGGATCAGTGCGAGGATAGCTTTCAGAGGCTTAAGGGTTTATTGACTTCAGCTCCAGTTTTGACTTTGTCGATTAAGGGTCAGAGCTTCTCCGTGTATTGTGATGCTTCTGGGGTTGATCTTGGTTGTGTGTTGATGCAGCAGGGTCGAGTAATAGCATATGCGTCGAGGTAGCTGAAGGTTCACGAGCGCAACTACCCCACTCATGATTTAGAGTTGGCAGCGGTAGTTTTCGCGCTCAAGATCTGTAGGCATTACCTATATGGAGTTCACTGTGAGATCTTCACTGATCACCATAGTCTTCAGTATATCATGAGTCAGCGAGAGCTAAACTCGAGGCAGAGGAGATGGGTTGAGCTACTGAAGGACTATGAGTTCACTATTCTGTATCATCCGGGCAAGGCAAACATGGTAGCGGATGCCTTGAGCCGGAAGGCAGTGAGTATGGGTAGCCTAGATTCTCTTTCAGTTTTAGAGCGACCGTTGGCCTTGGACATCAAGTCCTTGGCTAACCATTTGGTTAGGCTTGACTTGTCAGATCCTAGCAGAGTTCTCGCCAGTGTTGTGGTTTGTTCTACTTTGATTGATCAGATTCATAGCCATCATTTTGAGGATCAGCAGTTGTGTGACCTTTGTGATCGGGTTGTTCTGGGTGAGACCAGTCGGGCTACTATAGATTCAGATGGGGTTCTGAGGTTTGATAGTCGCCTTTGTGTTCTGAGGATTAGTGATTTGATTCAGTTGATACTTCATGAGGCACATTGTACTAGATACTCCATTCAACCTGGCACAACAAAGATGTATAGATACTTGAGACAGCTTTACTGGTGGATTGATATGAAGCGAGATATAGCGGAGTTTGTATCTCGGTGCTTGAACTGTCAGCAGGTTAAGTTCGAGCACATGAGACCTGGTGGTTTGATGCAGTGACTTCCCATTCCTGAGTGGAAGTGGGAAGGGATTACTATGGACTTTGTTGTTGGTTTACCTCGTACTTCTCATAGGTTTGATTCCATTTGGGTGATCGTTGATAGGCTGACTAAGTCAGCACACTTTATACTAGTTCAGACTTCTTACGGGGCAGTGAAGCTAGCTCAGATCTACATTCGTGAGATTGTTAGATTGCATGGGGTCCCAGCTTCTATCATTTCAGACCGCGGCACTCGGTTCACATCTCAGTTTTGGAGGGCTATTCAGCGAGATTTGGGTATAGAGGTTCAGCTTAGTACTTCTTTCCACCCTCAGACAGATGGCGAGTCCGAGAGGACCATTCAGGTCCTGGAGGACATGCTTCGGCCCTGTGTTCTTTACTTTGGAGGTTCGTGGGGTCAGTTTGTTTCCTTGGCAGAGTTTGCTTATAATAATAGTTTCCACTCGAGCATTGGCATGACACCTTTTGAGTCCTTCTATGGTAGGCATTGCAGATCGCCGATTGTTTGGTTTGATGGTTCTGAATCTAGGCCACAAAGTACAGATTTCCTTTGAGATTCCCTAGACCGAGTCCGAGTGATTCAAGGATAGATTTCGGGCAGCCCAGAGTAGGCAGAAGAGCTACGCTGATCGTAGACTTCATGCCTTAGAGTGTAGTGTTGGTAACTTGGTGTTTCTCCGTGTATCGCCTATGAAGGGCATGATGAGATTTGGTAGGCGGGGCAAGCTTAGCCCCAGGTACATTGGGCCATTTGAGATTCTTCAGAGGGTTGGTAGCATTGCCTATCAGTTAGCCTTGCCTCCGATGTTTTTCAGCTATACATCTTGTATTTCATGTTTCAATTTTGCGTCGGTATGTCCCAGATGAGTCTCATGTGTTGCAGTGGGATTCAGTTTAGTTGGGTGAGGGTATAGCCTTTGTTGAGGAGCCAACAACTATTTTGGCCAGAGATGTCAGGAGATTGAGGACTCGAGAGATCCCGGTTGTTAAGGTTTAATGGAGGCACCGTCCAGTTGACGAGGCCACCTGGGAGACCGAGAGAGATATGCGGGCTCAGTATCCACAGTTGTTTGAGACATCATGTACTTTCTTGTTCTTGACTTTCGAGGACGAAAGTCTTTTTAGTAGTGGATGATGTAATGACTCTTCCGGTCATTTCCGCGTATACTCTTTCCTTGTCTGTTAGAGCTCTCCTGTAGCGGCCCCGAGTTCTTTATGACTTGTTGGGACCGGTGAATCGGTGCCTTGGCCGTTCGATTGGTCGTTATGATCAATTCCCTGTCTTAGGAGCTGAGAATCAAAATCGTGTGATGGTAAATTGCGAACCTAAATTTATGAATTTTATTAGCATCGTGCGTATTTGAAAATATTTATTTTAAAGTTGAATGTTGTAAAAAGTTATATTTTTATTACCTTTTTTAAATATTTTAAATGTTTATGAAAAATACTTTTGTTATGATATAATTACGTATGTAGTTATTTTATAAGGTTTTTATACATTGTAATATTTTAGCGGAGATAGTAAATTTAGTTATGTTGAAATTTATTAGTATAATATAGTAGGTTTTATTAGAAATAATTATCTATTAATTATGATATATTTAAAAAATTATATTTATTTTACCACGAATTTATGCAATACCCGAATATATACATCATGGGATTAAAGATAGATATGGTGTGTCACCTCTACTTCCACGTGGAAGTAGAGGGAGTGAACAACAAGTGAGTAGGCATATAGTGCTGCCACTTATTAGCATGATAATTAATTTCTAGATATGGTCCCATTCATTTTAATTGCCAATTTATTTTCTAAAACTTAAGTTAGTGGAAGGAATGGGTAGAATGAACTACTACTCTTTTAAAATACGAAAAAAATATCATTCTAACTACATGTGTGGTGTTGAAGAGGGTCTTTGTGGAGAAAAAAAAGTGTGCTGGTGATTTATCTGATTCGCAAAGGAAAATCGATTATCTACGTCAAGTTATTCAAGCCCAAGTTCAAGTTTGATTTCGTTTCGGAGTTTCTTTTCGGAGAGGTTCGAGCCTGTCATCGGACGACAGGTAGGTTATGGTTTAAACTCCCTAGACTTAGCATATATCGGATAAAATTGAACTAGCTGGCATCCTTGGGTTGGATTATTAGGTTGATACCACAGACCCTGACCGCTTTATTCATGTCCGCCTACTTTTGTTCCTCCGTTGCTTGTAGTACTTGCCGATATATTTTATTTACCCTTGTGGTCCTGTGAGGCCTTGTTGACTCTGGAACATAGAAGGTGGGATATTGGGAATGTCCGCGAGTCCCGGGCATAGAATTATCCTTCTAAGTTGGTTATGCTTGCTGAGTAGCTATGGGCCTGTGCAGGGTCGATAGGTTGATTGTGAGCTGTTGGGCAGCTATTGTGTTTGATCATACCATTTCCATGCATATAAAGAGGTTTTATCAATGTTTTACTACGGTTTTGACTTCGGGCCTACTGGCACTATTTTCTAAACCTTGCATAGCCCCGGGGGCACATTTTTGATGGAAATGATTTGGAAATGGTTTGATTTAACTTGTGAATATTCTTGGGTAAAAGAAAGTAAAATTATGATTTAAATCACCAGTTTTATGATTAACGCTAGACTCGGCAGGGCCGGGGTGCTAGTTGAGCTTTCTTGCTACTTGAGATAATTTTAGCCTCGGTCAGACCGAGCATCTGAGATGACTTTCTACTGTTTAGACCCGGTTATGCCCGGGCACCCTTGGAGGTGTTTTTGAGATATTTTCCCACTACTTTAGTCCTGGACAGGGTCTTGGCATGCATATTCGAGACTGGGTCTCTATCTTGAAACCGGACTTGCTTCCGGATGACATGTTTTGATACTGAGTTTTAGTATGGGGTCGGGGACCTCCATGGACCTTGCCATCCGGGCCTGGGGCTTCGGGCTGCGTTTGTCGGAGGAAGGGTATACGGTGCAATAGAGGTATACGGGCAGTGTCCTTCCATGGAACATACCTGCTGGGCCGGATCGGCACCGGAGGAGGTACATACAGAGATACCATGTCACTTAAGATCTTCATGCATCATATCATTCATTGTTTGAGGCTCCACCCTTGTTTGTTGTTTGTTGATTGTACGCTCCGGTAGTATGGGATGCCGGAGGGTTTGTTTTCACTTGTTCTTGTTCCTCGATTGTACGGGCGGCCGGGGGACTGTAGGTAGACTCTTGCTATTTACTTACAGAATTGTTCCCTATTACGGTTAAGTATGAAATTGGTTACTCCTAGGCTGTTAGTTTCCGGATTTGAGATTGATATGATTAGTTGAGTTGATTCATGTCTCTGAGCATGCCTATCATTACTCTTTCCCTCTTCCTCTTACACTTGAGGTTACCGGTATACCGTTCATTTCGTAAACTTATTATGTATACACTGTTATTGCAAGGACTCCAGGTGTGTTATTTCTTACTTTCACCTGTGCCTATGGTGTAGATATTCGGCTTGCTGGCCTCACATGTGATTCTGTTGATTTTCCTCTGGGCTAGTTCTTGTGTACCTTTTGTTGATTTCTGTGACTACTTGCTTCTATTTTGTTTGTTACTACGCTTTTATCTTATATGTGCCCAGTCGGCCTATGATAGCTACTGGGTACCTTATGCTTCGCATTTGGTGCTCACCCTACCCCCTGTATCTTTGGGTGCAGATCCTAGCGTGGGCCATCGCCGTTAGATCACTGTGATTCGTGCTTGGAGATCTGTTGGGGACTACTTCAGACTGAGGGTGAGCTCTTTGCGATCGGAGCTTAGCTTTAGTTTATCTTCGCCTTTATGTACTCTATTACCATTCAGAGACATCTGTATATGTTGTTTTAAAACGTTTGTATACCTTATATGTAGTTCTGGCTCTATACTATGATACCAGTTCTTGGGGTTTGGTTTAGTTTCCGCATGTGTATATTTATGTTCCTATTATCTATTCTCTTCATCTTGTTCCCTTACTTTTGCTTATTAAACTATTCTTTCGCTTAATTGTTAGATAGTAGCCCATTACTAACTGTCCTGGGCTATGGGAATTGGTTCGCCTACTGGGGGGTTGTAGGTGCCATCATGACCAAGAAATAGGGTCGTGACAAAAAGGCATTAGGAAAGTCCGAACACATTTCTTGCTCGATGACATCTTGGAGGCCCTTAATTTTGGCTTCTATTTTTGGGTTTTTTAGAGATGATTCAATCTTTTTAATTTTTATTTCATCTTTTAAATAGTTTATTTGTTGTGAAAGTAGATTTATTCTAAAAATAGTTTTATCTTTTACAAAGTCACTTTCCTCTTTTGACATACTATTTAGATAAGGAAAAATAATTTCCTTTCCTAACATAGTGGTGTGAATGCTATCTAACGTGGTGGTATATGGTTTTATTTGAGTTATAACAGGGATACCTAATATTATTTCTTCATTTATATCGTTGGTAATTACAAAATCATTAATAAAACAAATTCCATTATTTCATATGTCTTCCCTATGGAGTTTATAATTTATCTTGAGTCTTTCTCCTGTTGCGGAGAATAATCGGGTAGTACTCTTTTTGAGGTATAGTAGGAATTATTTCTTCAATTATGCAGTTTTGATCTACTCCTGTATCTAATAATGCAATTTTATGAATAGTATAATTTTATTTATGACTAATGTAATAGGTACATGGTAACATTGAGCTTTAACTATTGCAATTATTATAATTCCTTACTTGGTTTCTAGAGTTCCTTCTAGCGACTCCATTTGTTCTTCCTCGTCTTTTTCTAATTTCGACGTTTCTCCAGGTTCGTATGACGCTGGTTCTTGCTTAGGCTGCAAATCTTTTATAATTTTATCGATAAGTGATTCTGTTTCTAGTTTGTCAAGTCTTTGCTTAACCTCCTTAACTTCCTTTTTTATGTGAAATAATTCAGTCTGAAGATCTTGTAGTGTTGTGTCAAACTTTTGTTCTTTAAATTTATTTAATACATTTTTCATATTAAAGTGTTCAATAGTTTCTTTTTCTGGTTGTTGATTAAGAACCATATTTTTTAATTCTATTAAATATTTTCTTTTAAGATCACGATCATCAATATGGTCAATCATCTCAAAGGAAATCTCCTTGTTATTATTAGTAATGGCATTTATAGAGCGGCTATCACAAGTGCAAATTGTGTCGCTGCATCCATAGTGATTACTTGACTCACTGCTGTCAGAACTATATGCGACATTAAGTTGATCTTCGTCACTAAGGCTCTCCTCAGAGGAATAACTATTTTCATGTTCCTCAATAATAGAAAATAATTTATTCTTGACTTCTTGCTCATGTTATAACATATTTATTTTATCATTTATTTTATTAGGTACACGACAATCCCTTGCATGGTGACAAAACTTTCCACGGTTTCAACATTTATCAGAATTATTTTTATAAGATTAAGTGCCACCTTTGGTGGATTTATGTTTTTTAAATCTTCTTTTGTAATAATGGGGTTTTTCTGGTTTATTTTTATAATATTTATGTCTTCTTTTCATTTTCTTGGATGCTTCTTTTGAAGGGGCGGATAATTTAACATATCTGAAGTCCTGACAAAAACTCCCTAGCTCGCTTCATGATATTTTACTGTCCCTTTTTAGTTGATTTTTAGTTTCATGTCTGTACATAATTAAAGTCCAGTGACGTTTATAAAGCTTATAAGGTCACCATAAGTTAATTGACTATAGGAAATTTTACCCTCGAACCTATCTTTTAATTTTATTCTAACCTTTTCATCAAATAATGCTGGTAAACCACTTATAAATTTTTCTTTCCAATAATCATGATTACAGTTATCTCTAACCATGACTTTGTTGAGGAAGACATCTTTGTACCATCTAAAATCGTCTAATTTTGGACATGATAGGTTTGATAATATCTCTAGACTTCTATCTTGTAAAAGTTGGGATTTCCTATAAAATTTTTAGCTATGTTATAAATTAAAGTAGCGGTGGCGTCTTCTGAGATTTGATTTTCAGAAGTTTGTCTTGTGGGTTTAGTCTTAATAACTTAAGTAATAGTAGCATTATTTAATACATTCTGTTTATTACCTTCGGTGAGATAATTATCCCACCAATATTTTAATATTTTCGTAAATCCTGCTACAATTAATGGGGCAACTTGTTTGTCCATAATATTTTTCATTGTATATGCCGTTATGGCCATTCCCATTACATGCAGTTTATTGTATATTTGATGTTCCGCGAGTCCATCAATATTCCATTCAGCAATTTCTCTTCCAGAATGTGAAGTATGAGATAAAAATTCATTTTCTTCATACTGCATATCCGGAAAAGAGAGTTTCTTATAATAGTTCTTTTTATTAGAGTATCTAGAAATTAACTTGTAGATATCATTATCAGTTTTTCCAGATATGGTTCTTATGACTTTATCATCTTCAAATTTTAATTCGGCTTTTTATCTTCCGTTAATTTTTTCTATAAGATCATCTAGGATGTCAAATTTTTCCTGAAATCTTGGAAATTTATCTTTTGAAAATTCTGGTAATTTAAATATTTGGTGAGTTTCTAACTTCTTATCCTTGTCATTATAAGAATAACTTGGTTTATCTTTAAAGGTCGATTTATTATCAGCCTTAAGGATTTGATTGGAGACTACATAAAGCAGTTGATTGGTATAAATATTTTGTTGAATTAGCCTATTTATATCTTTATTTGTAGGGTCACCTTTAGCATCTAATATATCGAGTTTAAAGGTTGTAGCAGTAACAACTCTACCATCTACGGGTAAACTAATTTCTTCTAATGGGGGAATTATAGATTCAACCACCTTAGTTTTAGTATACCATTTATTGACAATCATATTTAATGATTCTTTTTGATCTTCTAATTTTCCAGTATACTCAAACCATTTAAAAAATTTGATATTACATCTTATTCTTTTCATATCGGTATGCCAATTTTTTCTAAAGGATATCCTTTACTTTAATGAATATTTTTGGGTATACCATTCCCTCTTTATGGCATTCTCTGGATCCGTCCAGAGTTTATCAAAATATTCAAAGTCAGGTTCAAATACTTCATCTGACCTGATCATGCACAAAGAGTTTCTTACTCATAGCATTTCACTAGCAGTGGGACTTATTGGTTTCTTGGTAATTCTAGGTTCATATTCTACTTTCGAAATTATTTTTGAAAAATCTACTCTTTTTAATTTTTTCTCTATGTCTTCAAGAGTTACCTCTTTTTCTTCTTGGGTTGTCGAAAATGAGGATCTTGGAAAAGACATTCTTTTACTAGAAGTAGCATGACTAAAAGATTGGGATCTTAGAAATTTTAAATCTATTGATCCAACCAAAAATTGAACTACTTGCTCAATGCTTGAATTTTTTCTTCAATATTTGGCTCAGTTATGGAGTCAAAGTGCCAATTATCTTTTATTAATACATCAACCTATTTTATCATCTTTGGGACAAAGGTTTTATTATGATTATGATTTGCTTCCATAAGCATGGTAACTCCTTTATTGCTTACTATTTTAGCCTTAGGGGCAAAGGTAGTTTTCATTAGTCTATAATATACTCTATCTATTATGGCTATTTCTCTAGTATTTATTTTATTATTCATATTTTTTGTCTTAACATTTAATGTTAATGTATCCATAAAATTCTGATCATTAATATCTATAGAGAAATTGGGATAACAATTAAAATATACAGGACCATTAGCTAAATTACCTTGTAATACTGCTAATAATAAGTCATCAGAATTTAGTAATCTATTATCTCTTAGGAGAAGACATATAGGTATATCTAGACCTAAATGATATAATGGTTTAACTGCTACTTGAACAAGTCCTATATGAAGAAACTTGTAATTTTTCCTATATCTGTTAATATCTTCAGCCACTAATAATTTAATAGTTTCAACATTCTTATTAATAGCAACCGTAGATTCAAAAGTTTTAATATTATATTTTTTTATAAAATCAAAGTGTCCAGTTTTATAAACCTTTTTAAAATGTTCTTTTGGGATATTCCAATTTTGTAGATCACTTTCTATTTTCGCTATCTTAGTAGCGGTAGCAGAAACATTAACACTATTTATTATGTTTTGATTTATTGGAGCATCCATTAAAATTGTGCAGATAATTCTGACTGAATAATTAGTATATCATCTAATTGTCTTCTTTGAATTGATATATTAAGGCTAGCATAATATAGTTTATCATATGATTCAATTAATTTATCGACGATTAACTTACTAGTTACTTCTCTAGAATATCTATCTAATGTTTCTGCAGGTACTAATCTTCTATAATAGTTAAGATTCTTTAATTCCTCTATTTTATACCTTTTACTCTGCTTTTGGATTAACAAATGAACCCATTTTCTCCTATTATAATATTTTATTTTTCTTGTGAATTGATGTGTAAGCATAAAACATGAATATAATATGGGGTAGTAGGGTATTTTATAGTGCTATCCTGGAACCAATATCTACTTTAGATGTTACTCCTTAATAATTACTTCTTTGTGTAGTATTTTCTGGTCATCTTCCCTAACTTTCCTTTATCTTATTCCTTTAGGTTTGGAGACGGGAACACCATCCGGGTCCGGCTCTAATACATAACAAATCTAGAGCTAATCCAATGGAAAATACAGGCTTGCCAATGTCTAGACCGTGATTAAATAACTACCCAACTTAAAGAATAAAACTAAGAAAGTGGATGAAGAGTAACAACAAAGACTACACAATGAAATTATTATTTTAAGAGCAATATAATTTTGACTGGCTCTAGGATAGTATAAAGATTTATCTACTCATACTCATACCCTAAAGATAATAAGCTCAATACAAACGAACTATAATGGAAGAGTCAGAGAAATATTTTGCAGAGAAGAAAAACTGGACTACTATTTTTTATTCAATCAGTTAAAGGCTTATATAGAATACAGATTTTGTAGACTCATAATCTGTCATGCCCCGAAGCTACCCCCTGGATGCTACACATTGCTTAGTGTCACAAGTGACCCCAATCTAACCAATGGCATGACATATCTAAGTAAAACCAGTTTAGATATATATGCTATGCGGAAATTAAAGCAACTAAATTTCTTAAAGCAAGATGAGAGCCCAACAAATCTGAAAAGGCTATAGTATAAAAATATAGTTTAGTGTTGACTGAAAACAACACTAACAACTGCTGAGTCTAGTCTATGTCCGGAAGCCATCTAACTGAATGGGAGTTTCTGGGATATACCCCCAGCTAACTTTACTAAGCTAAAACCGAAAGTAAATACTGAAATAAAGCATGTCTATCGTCTTCGAACTAATGAGGACTCACCACTGAGTTGTTGAGTATGAAATGGGGAACCAAACTAAGAGCGGTCTATATGCTGAGTGCCTGAACCTATATCATAAAATGATTTAGCACAAGAGTATGCGTCAGTACTTTGAATGTACTGAGCATGTAGGATATATATATATATATATATACAAAGATAGGTAATATAAACAAAACATGAAGATAGATTTACTGCAACATAAATGAAAACTGAACTGAATGCAATGACCAAGTATAAATTATGACATAGCATACTGAGCTGAATACTGAACATAAATACTGGATACAAAGTCAATGCACATGAATCTGACTGTGGGAGACACTACTAACTGACATACCCCAAGTTGAGCTAACTATGGGGCCAACCTATAACCCAGGATGGGAGGGTGTTCACACCTTGCCAAGGGTACGAAAAAGTCTGACATGGATCCACTACTAATGTCCACAAGGGATAAGGAGATGCAGCCTAGTCTGACAGATGACTCCTTAAACCTATGGTGGCACCGTAGTTCTTGGACTTGAGGACTGTTACTAAAGCTCTTAGCCTAAACTGACAGCTAAGCCTTCATCCTCTCGTCCGCTCAGTACTAAGTCTACTACCAACTGAATATGAACAACAATATACTGAAATGATGGATAACTCAAAATACTGAAAATCAACTGAGAATGCAACATAAATATACTAGGAGATATGGCACTCGAATACTGGTACATGAACATATAATTAGCATTTCTAGTGAACTTAATTCATGAAATACTAGAAGTACACAACTAGGTTTTTTGAACTTTATGCATGGAACTACGCTAAATCTCCATGAACATGTAGTCAGTACCATAGAGATCGTAGAAACTGCATTACGATAAATCTCTAAGTTCTGGGAACCCTAGGTTTTACAATTCATGGAGAAAACTGAAGACTATTTGGAATCTAGGTACCTAATGGGTGAAAGGAACCCATGAAATCCCACATACCTGGTGATGAAATCCACAGAGAGATCCTTCGATTTTTGGGGCTGAACTTGGGTAAAGGCCTCTGCTGGTTCTTGAGAGAAACTACGCCTCTGTTCATTCCTTTTTGTCTAAGTCCGATGATTTTTAGGAGAATGGGGGTTTAGTTAGATTTAGGCTACTTAATCAGGCTTAGACAACATAAAACTATGTAGCGTAGGCATTAAATTAGGTAGGAAATGTCTGGAATTTAATTAGAAAAGCTGCTGAAAATTATGACCCAGGGATCACGACTGGGTTCTACGACTCGTGGAAAGTTCCACGGGTCGTGGAACCCTATCGTGGTTTCCTGATCCTGAAAACTGGCAACTATAATGAACCCTACAAGTTGGTTTCATGACTCATGGAAACTTCCACGGGTCGTGGAAACCACTCGTGGTTCCTGTAAGAAATTCCTGGTCCTCTGAACTTTGGTTCCACTACTTGGGTTCATTACTCGTGGAAATTTCCACGGGTCGTGGAACCCACTCATGGTTCATGAGGACATAAGCATAGGCTACTGGAACTTGTTCCACGACTTGGGTTCATGACTCGTGGAAACTACCATGGGTCATGGAACCCAATCGTGGTTCCTGAAGGCTGTCTGTTACAAGGATTCCACGGACAAGTTCTACGGTCCGTGGAAACTTCTACAGTCCGTAGACTCGAGTCGTGGGATGTACTTCATAGGAGTAGTCCTCTTATCTTTGTTCCACGAGTCTAGTCCACGACTCATGGACTATTCCATGACTCGTGGAAGTGACTCGTGGTTCCTGACAGTTGAATTTTTTTTATTTCTCCTGGTTTTCTGAGCTAAATCTGTGCTCTTGGAAGTTCTGGGGTGTTACAATATCTCCCCCTTGGAATCATTCATCCTCGAATGAAGACTAAACAAGCTGAGTTTTGAGGGAAAGAGCTGAATCCCGACCAACGGAGTACTGGAAACTGACATCTACTGAACTGAGTTCCATAAACATGCAAGTATGCTGAAATGCAAGGATAACTGACAGAACAATGGTACTGAGACTGAATTACACAAGTGTAAACTGAGATATTAGAGAGGAACTAATTACCTCAACCTGAAACTGAATCAGAGGGAAAGAGGTGGGGGTACTTGGACATCATGGCTTCTTCTGCTTCCCAAGTAGCTCCCTGTACGGACTGATTCCTTCACAAAACTTTAACTGATGCCACTTCCTTATTCCTCAACCTATGAACCTGATGGTCAAGAATTTCAACTAGAACCTCCTCATAGGTGAGGCAATCCTTCACACAACACTCTCTAAGGGTACTATCAAAGTAGAATCACCCACACACTTCTTCAAAAGAGAAATATGGAAGACTGGATTAACTGACGCTAGGTCGATGGTAACTCTAACTCGTAAGCCACATTACCAACCCTTTTCAGGATTTCGTAAGGACCTACATACCTGGGATTGAGCTTCCCTTTCTTGACGAATCTTATCACCCCATTCATGGGTGACACCTTAAGGAAAACCAAATCATCGATCTCAAACTCTAAGTCTCTTCTCCTCATGTTTGCATAGGACTTCTGATGACTCTAAGCTGTTTTTAGCCTCTCTTTGATGAGTTGAACTTTCTCCATAGCCTCATGTACTAAATCTAGCCCAATCAAAGCTATTTCACCTACTTTGAACCAATCAACAGGTGACCTTAATCTACGCCCATAGAGGGCCTCATATGGGGCCATCTGAATGCTGAAATGGAAGCTGTTATTGTAGGAAAACTCTATGAGAGGTAGGTAATCATCCCAACTACCCTTGAAATTGATCACACAAGCTCTCAACATATCCTCCAAGGTCTGAATGGTACACTCAGCCTCACCATCTATCTGCGGGTGAAATGTTGTACTGAGGTTCACCTAAGTACCAAGACCTTTCTGGAAGGATCTCCAGAAATGAGATGTAAACTGAGGACCTCTATCTAAAATGATAGACAAAGGAACCCCATGCAATCTGACTATCTCATTGATGTAGTGCCTGACATAATCTTTCGATGAATCTGTAGTCTTGACTGCCAAGAAGTGGGCTGACTGAGTGACTTTGTCCACTATCACCCAAATGGAATCATGCTGCCTGTGAGTACGGGGTAAGCCTGTAAGGAAATCCATGTTGACCACTTCCCATTTCTAGGTAGGAGTGCTAATCTCCTGAGTCATACCTCCTGGTTTCTGATATTCTACCTTTACCTGCTGACAGTTGGGGCACTTTGCCACAAAATCTGTGATGTCTCTCTTTATTTTGTTCCACCAATAGACTTACCATAGATCACGGTACATCTTAGTGGCACCTGGATGAATGGAATATCTAAAATTATGGGCTTCTGAGAGTATCTATTGTCTCAACTCACCCACCTTAGGAACACACAAGCGACCCTGATAATGGAGTACACCATCTTCCCCCGGGAGAAAGCCTCTACTCTTTACTGATGAACTGCACCCTTCAGCTAAAGCAGTATGGGATCACTATGTTGCCTCTCCTTAACTTCATCTACCAATGAGGATTCCGACCCATTCTGAACTATCACACCATCATCTGTCATGTCCATAAGGCAAACTCCTAGGTGAGCAAGCCGATGAACATCTCTGACCAGTTCTTTCTTCTCTTCTTCAACGTGAGATACGCTACCCATAGACAGTCCACTGAGAGCATCAACCACTACATTAGCCTTACTCGGGTGGTAGAGCACATTCATATAATAATCCTTGAGGAACTCAAGCCATCTCCTCTGACGAAGATTCAACTCTTTTTGGCTGAACACATACTGAAGGCTCTTGTGATCTGTGAACACATCAACATGAACACCATACAGATAGTGTCTCCAAATTTTTAGGGAAAACACAACCGCTACAAACTCGAGGTCATGAGTCGGGTAGTTCTTCTCATGGGCCTTAAGCTGCCTGGAAGCATAAGCTATGACCTTACGCTGCTGTGTTAAAACACAACCCAAGCCGACTTTGGATGCATCACAATAAACCATGTAACTGTGTGAACCATCTGGTAGAGTCTAAATAAGAGTTGTAGTCAACCTGGTTTTCAGTTCTAAGAAACTCTTCTCACACTCCTCTGACCACTGAAACTTGACCTTTTTCTGAGTAAACTTGGTCAATGGGGCAGCTATGGATTAAAATCCTTCTACGAACCTCCTTTAATAACCTACCAAATCTAAGAAACATCTGATATCTGTCAGAGAGGTGGGTCTGGGCCAATCCTTTACTGCCTCAAATTTCTGGGAATCAACACGGATCCCTTCTCTGGATACCACATTACCAAGGAAAGTGACAAACTGTAACTAGAATTCACACTTGCTGAACTTAGTGAATAGCTGGCGATCCTTGAGGGTCTCGAGCACAACCCTCAAATGAGTCACATGCTCCTCCTCATTTCGAGAATAAACAAGGATATCACCAATAAAGACAATGACGAACAAGTCCAAATACTGTCTGAACACCCTGTTCATTAGGTACATGAAAGCTGCAGGAGCATTGGTTAGTCCAAGATACATAACAACAAATTCATAGTTAACATACCGAGTTCTGAAGGCTGTCTTCAGGATGTCACTATCTCTGACCCTGAGCTGATGATAGCCGGATCGGAGGTCTATCTTGGAAAAATAATTAGCACCCTAAAGCTGGTTGAACAAGTTATCAATCCTGGGGATGTGATATTTATTCTTGATTGTGATTTTGTTCAACTGACGGTAGTCAATGCACATTCTGAGGGAAACATCCTTTTTACGCACGAATAACACTAGCGCACCTCATGGAGAGATGCTGGGTCTGATGAAGACCTTATCTTGTAGGTCCTTCTACTACTCTTTCAATTCCTTAAGCTCAGCTAGAGCGATTTTGTAAGGAGGAATCAAAATAGGTTGGGTATCTGGAATGAGATCAATCCCAAAGTCGATTTCCCTTTTAGAAGGAACTCCGGGAAGATCTTCTAGGAACACTTCTGGAAACTCGTTCACCACAAGGACTGACTCCAGAGTTGGGGTCTTGGAGTCTGAATCCTTAACCTGAACAAGGTTATATATATTGTAATGACCCTTCCGGTCATTTCCACGTTTAAGTTTGGAGTCAAGCAAATCGACAAAAGTTATCGTAAGTTCGTTAACAAATTTCCTGAACTTTGGGTCAAATGTCTCGGGGCTTTTCTCCCAATATATAAAGAGTTAGAAGTCCCCCAAAATACCAAATCGAAGGTCTACGAGTCTAGTTTCCAACGCATAAAACCTCACATCCAACTGATCTTGGAGTAAAGAGTTATGACTATTTTACCGCGGACTGTCTGGCAGAAAATGGGTTACGTACCGGGTCGTGAACCAGGTCGGGTTAAACTCGATTTAAGCCTCGACTTCACGTTTTAAAATGCCATTTCAGTTCCGAAACAGTGATAAAATATAAGGGAGGATCCCGAGAGAATTCTTGAGTATCAAAATCGTGCGTTGGTATTACGAGCCTAAACTGGAGAATTTTATTAGCCTCGTGCGTGTATTTGAAAATACGTTATTTAAAAGTTGAAATTGGTAAAAATTATATTATTATTGCCTTTTCAAAATCTTTTAAAGGTTTATGAAAAATATATTTGATACGATATAAGTGTATACGTATTTATTTTATAAGGTTTTTATACTCCGTAATATTTTAACGGAGATAGTAAATTTAGCTATGTTGAAAGTTATTATTATAATATAGTAGGTTTTGTTTGAAATAATTTTCTATGAATTATGGTATATTTAAAGTATTATATTTATTTTACCACGAATTTATGCAATACCCGAATATATAAATAACGGGACGAAAATATTATTTTGTTACCTTGCATTTGCCACCTCCACTCCATGTGTAGGTGGAGGGAGTGGCCAGCAAGCACTATCAGCATGGTGGAAGCATATTACATAAGTGGCAGTAAGGGATTAATGATCACTTTTCCTTCATTTTGTTGTTATTGTCATTTGGGTGAACACTAAAATCTCATTCATTACCATGTGTAAAGTTTGTTAACTGCTCCATATACATTCATACGTACAGAGAAGGGAATTGGTGGAACCAATTTAATGTTATAGTTATATTAAATTGATTGTAGAAAATCAATTATCTACGTCAAGTTATTCCGTCCCAAATCCGAATCCGATTCCGATTTAGTTTTGGATTTTCTCGGAGTGGTTCGAGCTTGGACATCGTTGTTCCAGCAGCTTGTCGTCGGACGACAGGTAGGTTATGGTTTATTTTCCCTAGACTCCATATATATAAAATAAAATTGTATTAATGGGCATCCTTGGGTTGGTTTATTAGGTTGGTACCACAGACCTCGACCGCTTTATTCATGTCCGCCTACTTTTGTTCCTCCGTTGCTTGTAGTACTTGCCGATATATTTTATTTACTCTTGTGGTCCTGTGAGGCCTTGTTGACTCTGGAACATAGAAGGTGGGATTTTGGAAATGTCCGCGAGTCCCGGGCATAGAATTATCCTTCTAGGCTGGTTATGCTTGCTGAGTAGCTGTGGGCCTGTGCAGGGTCGATAGGTTGATTGTGAGCTGCGGGGCAGCTATTGTGTGTGATCATACCATTTCCATGCATACAAAGAGGGTTTATCCATGTTTTACTGTGGTTTTGGCTTCGGGCCTACTGGCACTGTTTTCTAAACCTTGCATGGCCCGGGGGGGCCATTTTTGATGGAAATGATTTGGAAATGGTTGATTTCACTTGTGGAGATTTTTGGGCAAGAAAGTAAAAATTATGTTTAAAATCATCAGTTTTATGATTATCGCTAGACTCGGCAGGGCCGGGGTGCTAGTTGAGTTTTCTTGTTACTTGAGATGATTTTTAGCCTCGGTCGGACCGAGAACCTGAGATGACGTTTTTATTGTTTAGACCCGGCTACGCCCGGGCACCCTTGGAGGGGGTTTTGAGATATTTTCCTACTATTTTTAGTCCTGGACAGGGTCTGGGCATGCATATTCGAGACTGGTTCTCTATCTTGATATCGAGACTGGGTCTCTATCTTGATACATGTTCTGATACTGAGATTTAGTATGGGGTCTGGGACCTCCATGGACCTTGCTATCCGGGCCAGGGGCTACGGGCTGCGTGTGCCGGAAGAGGGGTATACGGTGGAGTAGAGGTATACGGGCAGAGTCCTTCCATGGAACCTACCTGCTGGGCCGGATCGGCGCCGGAGGGGGTACATACAGAGATACTATGGCACTTGAGATCTTTCAATGCATGCATATCATTATGGTTTGATGGTTCAACCCTTGTTTGTTGTGTGCTGATTGTACGCTCCGGTAGTATGGGATGCCGGAGGGTTTGTTTTTACTTGTTTGTGTTCCTCGGTTGTATGGGCGGGCGGGGGACTGTAGGTAGACTTTTGCTATTTACTTACAGAATTGTTCTCTATTGTAGATAAGTATGAGATTGGTATGATTGGTTGAGTTTGATTCATGTCTCTGAGCATGCCTATCATTACTCTTTCTCTCTTCTTCTTACACTTGAGGTTACCGGTATACCGTCCATTTCGTAAACTTATTTTGTATACACTGTTGTTGCAAGGCCCCCAGGTGCGTTATTTCTTACTTTCACCTGTGCCTATGGTGTGTATATTCTGCTTACTAGCCTCACATGTGGTTCTGTTGATTTCCCTCTGGGCTAGTTCCTGTGTACCTTTCATTGATTTCTGTGACTGCTTGCTTCTATTCTGTCTATTACTACGCTTTTATCTTATATGTGCCCAGTCGGCCTATAATACCTACTGGGTACCTTATGCTTCGCATTTGGTGCTCACCCCTACCCCCTGCATCTTTGGGTGCAGATCCTAGCGTGGGCCATCGCCGTTAGATCGTTGTGATTCGTGCTTGGAGATCTGTTGGAGACTACTTTAGGCTGAGGGTGAGCTCTTGGCGATCGGAGCTTAGCTTTAGTTTATCTTTTGCTTCATGTACTCTATTACCATTCAGAGACATTTGTATATATAGTTTTGGTTTATTTTGTACTCCATGTATGTAGTTTGGCTCTGTACTATGATACCAGGTTTTGGGGTTTGGTTTAGTTTCCGCATATGTATATATTTATATCCCTGTTATCTATTTTATTTGTCTTGTTCCCTTATTTGCTAGATAGTAGCCCATTACTAACTGTTCTGGGCTACGGGGATTGGTTCACCTACCGGGGGTTGTAGGTGCCATCATGACCGAGAAATCGGGTCGTGACAGTTTGTGTGCCCATGAGTTCATGGAGAGAGTTGTTCATCAAGGAAGCTCATAGTGGTGAAACTGATGGGGCATTTTGGAGTACCCAAGACACTTGACATCCTTATGGAACAATTCTATTGGCCAAAGATGAAGCATGATGTGGAGCGGATTTGTTGACAATGTCTCGAATGCAAGCAAGCCAAATCCACGACTCGGTCTCAAGGTAAGTATACCCCTCTTCCTACTCCTAGTGGTCCATGGATTGACATTTCTATGGATTTTGTGTTAGGACTTCCTAGGACTAAAAGAGGACATGATAGCATATTTGTGGTAGTGGATAGGTTATCTAAAATTACTCATTTCATTCCATGCCATAAATATGATGATGCATCCCATGTAGCATCCTTGTTTGTCATTAATGTGCTTAAATTGGGAGTCCCTCAAACCATTGTTAGTGATAGGGATTCCAAATTTCTTAGTCATTTTTGGAAGAATCTATGGGGTACACTTGGTACCAAACTCATGTTTTCTACTTCTTGTCATCCTCAAATGGATGGACAAACCGAAGTAGTCAACCGGACTCTTGGAAGCATGCTTAGGTGTATGATTAGGGGCACCCCAACCACTTGGGAAAACCATTTATCCTTGATAGAATTTGCATATAACCGGTCTTTCCACTCGTCTATTGGACTGTCCCCATTTGAAGCATGTTATGGCTTTAAGCCTTTGTTTCCATTAACTATGACTCCTTTTTCTAGCCATGTTGTTGTGAGCCTAGATGCTGAACAAAGAGCAAAGGAGATGATGAACATTCATTCCAAGGTAAAAGAGGCCATTGAAAAGAACAATTCAAAGGTGGCCAACCGAAAGAATCGTGGAAGAAAGGAAGTGATTTTCAACTCGGAAGATTGGGTGTGGGTTCATTTCTGAAAGGAGAGGTTCCTACAAGTTCGAAAAGGAAAGCTAAGCCCAAGGGGAGACGGACCATTCAAAGTGCTCAAGCAGATAAATGACAATGCATACATGATTGACTTACCAAGTGAGTATAATGTTCATAATGTTTTCAATGTTAGTGATCTCTCTCCTTGTGTTGTAGGTGATCCATTGGATTCGAGGACGAATCCTTTTAAAGAAGGGGAGGATGATACTAGATTGGAAAGCATGGATGGTACTATCTTGGATGGCACTTATCCTTCAAGGCCTTTCACATTTAGTCAAGCTAAAGAGCTCCAAGACCTTCAAGCAATGTTCATGAAAAGGGAAGCATTGGAGAAGCTTGAAGAATCCCCAAGGAAAGTATACAATGTGTGGGTGGTCCATTAAAGTGAGGTGGAAGGAGGAATTCAAGAATTCCCAAAAGAAGGCAACCAAACAAGGCCCTTACTTCATTAAGGGCAAAATTGTAATAGCTAGTGTCTTCTTATTCCCTAGTATAAGTAGTAGCTTTTCTTCATTTTGGAAAGTTAGTTTTTGCATATTGAAGATTGATACTCTAAAACTTGTAGTTGCTAGTGTAAGGCTTAGTGTAATTCCCTTAAGGAATTAGTGAGTGATTAGGGTGACTCTCTTGATTGTTAGTTTAACTTCTTTACTTAATTAATCGAAGGTCTCCCATTTGTGGATTTCATTTAGGTTTCCTTGATTAGTTGAGTTGAATTAGTTTCTAGTTGTTGGAATCAATTGGGAGGTGAGGGTTTTAGCCCCTTGTTGCCCATAATTTCAATTCTTAATTATTAATTCTCATATCTTTTCCTTCTTTCCTTCTTGTTTGTTGTATTCCTGTTATCAATACTTGTACATTATTTTCATACTGACATCCCCATTGCCTGGGGGGCTCTGCATTCATGCCTGCAGGTCCAGAAAGAAACCCAGATAGACCTCTTCAGTAGGAGTTGCAGATTTCAGCCATTTTGGTAAGCTCAATCCTTCCTGGAGATGACGACTCAGAGGTCTAGATTATATTTTAACCAGGTTATGTATATGTACAATTTATGGGTAGTCCAGGGACATGTCCTTTATAAGAGATGTTTTACTTACTCCTAGAGGCTTGTAGACATGTATATGTATATCAGTGTTGGGTATGGCCTTCTCAGCCTTAAGTTGAAACACCTACTGTTGAGCTATCATTGTTTCTAATTGCTATACTTAAAGACCTTGTCAGTCTCAGACCTCTAGTAGGTTCAATAGACATACATTCTATTTTGGCACCCTTGGCCTTTTGGGGCTACGGGTGCCGATCCAACCTCCCCTAGTTTGGGGCGTGACATTACTTTTCAGACTTAGTATTAAATTTTAGAGAATTCTTAGTTAAATTTTAAGACTATTATTTTTATTCAGTTTAGCTTCTACTCATTCTAAAATATGTGAATTGTTTAGTATTATGACATGCCATGGGTTAGCTTGGGGTCACTTGTGGCTTTAAGCACTGTGTTACGACTAGGGTGTAGGCTTGGATTGTGATAAACTTGGTACCAGAGTATATGGTTTAACATGTCCTAGAGTGTCTGAAAGCTGCATTAACTAGAGTCTTTTTCATAGGTGTGAAGTGCACCACATTTAGTAGGGAGAGGCTGCAAAATATTTTAGGAAAAACTTCACTTCTTTCATGTTCTTTATCGTGTGATAGAGTTTAATTCTATTTACCCTCCAAATTCATATGTTATTCCAAATTCTACCTACTATGCCTCATATATGAGGTGATAGAAGCAGTAAATCTCAGATTTCTATTATCGAGGTGCTCTCATATAGAGCCATCATAAAGTAAGAGAATGCACAAGGGCTTGAGAGGAGACAACCAGTACATCTAAGTCTATAGATTCAAAATGATGTATCCTTGTTCTTATAAATAATGCAGAGAGAAAATAGTAGAAAGTACTCTCAGATATCTTCTAGAACTTTGTTGCTAATAACACCCTTGAGAGGGGAAAGTGTTTACCTAGATCTTTGGATAGTGTTGCCACCAAATAGATATTATAATTTGGGATGTTGTGTTGTAAGTCATGAGTAGTAGAATGAACCTAGGGCCAAAAATATGAAGTCAGAAGTGTAGCAACAAAGAGGGGAGGATAATTGTAACACCCCGTATTCTGCATATACTAGTCCTATTCATATATCACTTGACATAGCCTTGTCGTATAGGTGAGGGACCGAGTTACTTATATGAGCAATGATAGTTTAATGTGTATGTGGAGGTGCTGTAATGCCCCATTCAGTTCAGCACGTAAACGTCCAAGTTAACCTCAACAAAAGTATTTAAACTCGAGATGGTAAGGTTGTATTTGAGCTTAATATTTAGGATGAAGTGTTAAGTTAAAGCAAAAGGGATTAGAAATTAGAAAATGGAATAAAATAAGTGAGCTACTTGCTTGACTTAACTAAGCTAGTAGGTGATAAGTAGGTGCATCACCTACTTTGACTTATTGACCAGCCTAAAGAACTAAGTAGGTGCATCACCTACTTTGACTTATTGACCAGCCTAAAGAACTAAGTAGGTGCATCACCTACTAAGACTATTTTGACTAGCTTAGAGGGCCAAGTACACCCATCAATCACTTGAATAAATTCTCGCCCAAAGAAGTGAAAGAAAGGGGAAGAATTGGCGGCCAAGGCCCAATAAGGTTAACTCTAATGATAACGGGAATACAACAAACAAGAAGAAAAGAAGGAAAAGAAATGAGAATTAATAACTAGGAATTGAAATTATGGGCAACAAGGGGCTAAAACCCTCACCTCCCAATTGATTCCAACAACTAGAAACTAATTCAACTCAACTAATCAAGGAAACCTAAATGAAATCCACAAGTGGGAGACCTTCGATTAATTAAGTAAAGAAGTTAAACTAACAATTAAAAGAGTCACCCTAATCACTCACTAATTCCTTAAGGGAATTACACTAAGCCTTACACTAGCAACTACAAGTTTTAGAGTATCAATCTTCAATATGCAAAAACTAAGCTTCCAAAATGAAGAAAAACTACTACTTATACTAGGGAATAAGAAGACACTAGCAAGTACAATTTTTCCCTTAATGAAGTAAGGGCCTTGTTTGGTTGCCTTCTTTAGGGAATTCTTGAATTTCCCCTTCCACCTCACTTTAATGGACCACCCACACATTGTATGCTTTCCTTTGGGATTTTTCAAGCTTCTCCAATGCTTCCCTTTTCATGAACATTGCTTGAAGGTCTTGGAGATCCTTAGCTTGACTACGTGTGAAAGGCCTTGAAGGATAAGTGCCATCCAAGATAGTACCATCCATGCTTTCCAATCTAGTATCATCCTTCCCTTCTTGAAAAGGATTCGTCCTCGAATCCAATGGATCACCTACAACACAAGGAGAAAGATCACTAACATTGAAAACATTATGAACATTATACTCACTTGGTAAGTCAATCATGTATGTATTGTCATTTATCCGCTTGAGCACTTTGAAGGGTCCGTCGCCCCTTGGGCTTAGATTTTCTTTTCGAACTTGTGGGAACCTCTCCTTTTGGAAATGAACCCACACCCAATCTTCTGGGTTGAAAATCAGTTCCTTTCTGCCACGATTCTTTTGGTTGGCCACCTTTGAATTGTTCTTTTCAAAGGCCTCTTTTACCTTGGAATGAATGTCCATCATCTCCTTTGCTCTTTGTTCAGCATCTAGGCTCACAACAACATGGCTAGACAAAGGAGTCATAGTTAATGGAAACAAAGGCTTAAAGCCATAACATGCTTCAAATGGGGACATTCCAATAGAAGAGTGGAAAGACCGGTTATATGCAAATTCTATCAAGGGTAAATGGTCTTCCCAAGTGGTTGGGGTGCCCCTAATCATACACCTAAGCATGCTTCCAAGAGTCCGGTTGACTACTTCGGTTTGTCCATCCGTTTGAGGATGACAAACATGAGTTTGGTACCAAGTGTACCCCATAGATTCTTCCAAAAATGACTAAGAAATTTGGAATCCCTATCACTAACAATGGTTTGAGGGACTCCATGCAATTTAAGCACATTAATGACAAACAAGGATGCTACATGGGATGCATCATCACATTTATGGAATGGAATGAAATGAGTCATTTTAGAGAACCTATCCACTACCACAAATATGCTATCATGTCCTCTTTTAGTCCTAGGAAGTCCTAACACAAAATCCATAGAAATGTCCATCCATGGACCACTAGGAGTAGGAAGAGGGGTATACTTACCTTGAGGCCGAGTCATGGATTTGGCTTGCTTGCATTCGAGACATTGTCCACAAATCCGCTACACATCATGTTTCATCTTTGGCCAATAAAATTGTTCCATAAGGATGTCAAGTGTCTTGGGTACTCCAAAGTGCCCCATCAAACCACCACTATGAGCTTTCTTGACGAACAACTCTCTCCATGAACTCATGGGCACACAAACTCGCCCATTCTTGAACAAGAATCCATCAACCAATTGGAACCTATCAACCCGCTTCCCTTGACTAAGACAATCAAAAGTTTCTTTGAAATCGGGATCCATAGAATAGAATCCCTTCAAGCTTTCAAATCCCATCATTTTAGAAGCCAAGGTGTTGACCAATACAAACCTCCTTGATAGAGCATCCGCTACTACATTCTCTTTGCCTTGCTTGTAGTTGATCACATATGGAAAGGTCTCAATGAATTCAACCCATTTGGCATGTCGATTGTTCAACTTGGATTGCCCCTTAAGATATTTCAAGGACTCATGATCGGTCCTTATCACGAACTCTTTGTGCCACAAGTAGTGTTGCCAATGAGCCAATACCCTCACAAGTGCATATAATTCCTTGTCATAAGTTGAGTACCGAAGAGTAGCTCCCTTTAGTTTTTCACTAAAGTAAGCCAATGGTTTTCCCTCTTGCATCAAGACACCACCTATCCCAACACCCGAAGCATCACACTCTATATCAAAAGCTTTATCAAAATTAGGTAGTTGGATTAATGGGGAGGAACTCAACATGGACTTCAATGCTTGAAAGGACTTCTCTTATTCTTCCCCCCATACAAAAGGTACATCTTTCTTAATCAATTTGGTTAATGGGAAAGCAATTGAACTAAAACCCTTCACAAAACGCTGGTAAAAGCTCGCCAACCCATGAAAACTTCTTACCTCGGTGGCATTGAATGGGGTCGGCCAAGTCTTAATTGACTCCACCTTTTCTTCATCAACCTCTATACCACTTGCACTAACCACAAAGCCCAAGAACACTACCTTTTCAACACAAAAAGAACACTTCTTGAGATTCGCGAATAACCTTTCTCGTAGCAAAACATCAAACACTTATTTCAAATGGCCTACATGCTCTTCAATTGTCTTGCTATACACAAGTATGTCATCAAAGTACACAACCACAAACTTGTTGATGAAGGATTTTAGAACATGATTCATCAACCTCATGAAAGTTCTTAGAGCATTAGTCAAACCAAATGGCATCACAAGCCATTCATACAACCCAAATTTTGTTTTGAAAGCCGTCTTCCATTCATCACCCGGTTTCATTCGAATTTGATGGTACCCACTCCTAAGATCAACCTTTGAGAACACACTTGCTTCACAAAGCTCATCCAACATGTCATCAAGTCTAGGAATTGGATGCCTATACTTGATTATAATCTTGTTCAGGGCTCTACAATCAATGCACATTCTCCAAGTACCATCCTTTTTGGGAACAAGGATAACTGGTATGGCACACGGGCTTAGGCTTTCTTTGATCAATCCCTTTTCAAGGAGTTCTTCCACTTGCCTTTGTAGCTCCTTGGTCTCTTCCGGATTACACCTATAGGCTGGTCGGTTGGGAATTTGTGACCCTGGCACGAAGTCAATTTGGTGCTCAATTCCCCTCAAGGGTGGTAGTCCCTCGGGCATCTCATCCGGAAATAGTTCATCATAGTAGGAATCATGTAAGGATGAATTTGATGGATTTCAGAGTGGAGTTTGGTATAGAACTTGGTTTGCCACAAAAGGACGGTTCTCTTGTGGAGGGCGAGAGGGTTGTGGATGTGGATGAGGTGTTGGTTGCCTTGGGTGGTTAGGAGGGTTATTTGTTTGGAAGGTGGGTTGTTGGAAGTTTCGGGTTCGATTTTGTGGAGGGTAACACAATTGGTGAGCTTTCCCCAGAGTAATGGTGGTGGAATGCACCGATACCTGCCTTGCCTTCTCATTTTCGACTTGGAGTGCCTTCCCCCTATTCTCATTTTCCACCCGGACCAACCTTTCCTCCATACATCCTAACTTCCGATTCATTTTCGCCATTTGTTTGGAGAGGTGTGTAAGAACCTCCATGAGGTTCTCCGAGCTCTCCCCAATTGGACTTGCACCGTGGTGGGACATCAACAAATAAGGTTAGTAGTAAAAGGCTCACGTCCCTCGTATGTAACGCTCAACTCACCTCCTATGGCGTCGTCTCAAAATTGGTAGTGAACTAGCTCCGCTCAATCAACTCAAGGTCACATATCCTTTGTGGAGGAGTGGATTCTTGTGACTCTTGAAAGAAGGACGACTTGAAAGACTCTAAACGGACTTGAATCAAGGAATTAATCAACGAAACAAGACAAGAAAAGAAGAAGGAAGAAGCACGAAAGAATTCGGACTCAAGAACTAATTAACAAAAGTAGGAGAAACTACTTGTTGTTGCTTAATTTGGAGAAACAAAGAGATGATTTGACGTTTAAAAACTAGTTAACAAGTAATTAAAGATGTTAGTTGTTAAATAGTTGAGAAATCGAAGAAAAATGAGTGTAGAAGAAGAAGTTTGAAGTTTCAATACTTAGAAAAAATTTGGGATCTTAAAAGTTCCAACACTTAAAAAAAATTTGGGGTCCCAAAATTTGAGACCCCTCAAAAAAACTAAGTGTAAAAACCTGCAGAAATGAGGCTTCTGAAACTGTAGTCACGCGCCAGCTGAGAGTGGGCTAGGCGTGGACTGCTGTGTTGCCAGCTGCTGGTGATTGACTACTGCTAATGTGGCATTGACTGCTGACATGGCTGCTGACGTGGCAGGTCCGCGTGAATTTTTTTTTTAAATTCCACTTGTGGACCCAACAAACATCTTTGACCACTTTTGACTTGGAATTGTTGGATCAAATGTACTTTTTGGTTTCTTCTTCTTCAAGATGTTCTTGATGAATATCAAAAACACCTAGAACACCAAGAACATACACTAAATACCAACACCTTCAAATCAACTCGGAATTGGCTCAAACTTTAGGATTAGCTTCCCTTCGACTTAGGGAACAAACCCCAATAGTTTTTAAGCTCCAATTTCTCCTCAATCAAAAGACCCACTTTCACAGTTTGTAAAGATTCAAAAGCTCAAAACCCTTGAATGACAACTTCACTTCTACAACTCCAAATCGCACAAAATTTAAAATCTAGACTCAAAAAACACTAGGGAATCAAGATCTAGTGTCAAAAACAACAAATTAAAATGAAAAATTTTCGATTTTTTTTTCAATTTTGAAGATATCAAATTCCCAAGACTTAGATTTGTGGAAACAAATCTAAACTGAGCTCTGATACCAAATAATAACGGGAATACAACAAACAAGAAGAAAAGAAGGAAAAGATATGAGAATTAATAACTGTAACAAGGGGCTAAAACCCTCACCTCCTAATTGATTCCAACAGCTAGAAACTAATTCAACTCAACTAATCAAGGAAACCTAAATGAAATCCACAAGTGGGAGACCTTCGATTAATTAAGTAAAGAAGTTAAACTAACAATCAAGAGAGTCACCCTAATCACTCACTAATTCCTTAAGGGAATTACACTAAGCCTTACACTAGCAACTACAAGTTTTAGAGTATCAATCTTCAATATGCAAAAACTAAGCTTCCAAAATATAGAAAAACTACTACTTATACAAGGGAATAAGAAGACACTAGAAAGTACAATTTTTCCCTTAATGAAGTAAGGGCCTTGTTTGGTTGCCTTCTTTAGGAAATTCTTGAATTCCCCCTTCCACCTCACTTTAATGGACTACCCACACATTGTATGCTTTCCTTTGGGATTCTTCAAGCTTCTCCAATGCTTCCCTTTTCATGAACATTGCTTGAAGGTCTTGGAGATCTTTAGCTTGACTACGTGTGAAAGGCCTTGAAGGATAAGTGCCATTCAAGATAGTACCATCCATGCTTTCCAATCTAGTATCAAACAAAGCCCATGTTAAATGGACAAGTAGGTGTATCACCTTATTGACATTTTGTGGCTCAAAATGAGAAGGGAAAGTCGGCCAAAGCATTCCCCCTTTAAAGGGACCAACTCATTTCACTCATTTTAACTTGGAAAAAAATTAGATTTTAGAAGTTCATCTTTCTCTCTCTCTTAGCTTCACATAGCAGCCATAAAATACCATTGGGGTTCTTAAGTATTCTCCCTCTTTTCAAGCTAAGTTGAAAGAGAGTTCAAGCTCTTGAAGAAGTACAAGTTAGGAGAACATATTTTCAGAATTTGAGGTAAAGTTACTGCCCATTTTTGCCCCTTTTTATATACAAGTTTGATGGAGAATTCTGTATGTGTTTGTGTCAAGAACTATGGGGTAGTGATTGGAATCCTTGAGTTAAAATACTTTCTTATTATGTTAAAGGATGTTTGGGACTGTTTTAGGAGCAGTTTTATGTGTATATATATTTGGGACATCTTGGTTGAACTTGTAAAAGGGTGTGTGAAGTTGTATTGAAGTATGGAAGGAGGGTGTGGTAATACACCACTTAATTGAGTGTTATGTTAACTTGCTACCTGCACACCTTTGTATGTTATTTGGTATATGTTGTGAAGTCGGAAGAGTTTCAAGGGACCTTATGAGAAGGTCGTACAGTATACAGATATGTTTAGAGGAGAAGAGGTGAAAGGAACACTCTTGGTTTGATCAATTCTGAGCTTACTACCTAGTTACTGATTCAGTGAGATCAAGTAGCTCAATTTGGTTTACTAGCTACTAATACTAGTTTTGCCACGTATTTCATTGTAGATAAATAATCTGAAAGGGGGAAGCTTAATTCGTTGTAATATCTGAGTTACACAACAAGGTATGTAAGGTTTTTCAGTTTCATATTCCTTGGAATGAACTCTTATATTTGAGTTGTTACCGACAAAGTGAGTTTCCTAAGGGCTCTTTGTCACGCCTCAAATTACATTTAGACGGACAGGCACTCGATGCCCTAAAGGCCCGAGAGAACCAACTTATAACCTGTGATTCATCATGCATATAACTATGACAATTAAGAAGCTTTGACTATAGATAAGCTGCCTGAATAACAAGACCAACATAGATAGGCCCAAAACTTATGTACACGATCTGGCCATTGAGGCCACAACTGTTAAGAGCAAAGACATAACTAAGTTTTTACTTTAACATTGGTCTACAAAGCCTCTACAAGATAAACAAACTTAGTTTAGGTCGGGACAGGGCCCCGCCTTACCCTTAACTATACAATACCCAAAATATATACCAAAGACTCGGTAAAGCCCCAAATCAACCTGGAGCACACCAACAGCAGCCGAGTGTCCTGTGCTCCTACTGGGGAGGTCTACTAGCCATAGTACATGTGCCTGCGGCATGAAATGTAGAGTCCCCATGAGGGACGTCAGTACGAGAGAATGTACTGAATATGTAAGGCATAAAGTAAACCATATGTAAACAAGAGCTCAAATAGAATCAGGTATCAATGCATAAACATGTAAATAAGAACAGAAGATCACATTTGCTTACAATTGTGAAATCATGTATATTACGTTCTTTGGTTACTCTTCTTTGCTTTATGATCATTGTAAGGCATGTAATACACGTGACCAACTGATCAGTGGTAGAAGAGGAGTCCCATGCTAGGCAACTTAACCCCTTGGATGCTGCCCTCATAAATATACAAATTGGGATCGACCCATGCTAGGCTTTCGCCCCTAGGCTGCCACCCATAAGTACACAAATAGGGATCGACCCATGCTAGGCTTTCACCCCTGGGCTGCCACCCACACATATACAAATTACTTTATTTAGTTTCTTTAATCTTTAAGATTGTTACTTTGGTGGTTGTAACCTTTATTGAGCTCAAAACTATGGACCAGTAGTAGAAGACATGTGAACATGCACTTAAGGTAGTAACAATGATATAAGGAGCAAACGTAACATCAACGTACTGTTTAGGAGCTTATATGATACAATAAACCTCATTTGGCTTAGAGAATAACTCACAAAGCTTGCTGTTGAAAGTACCTTTACTAGGAAACTCACTTCGTTGGTAACAACACAGATATAAGAGTTCATGCCAAGGAATATGAAATTGAGAAACCTTACATACCTTGTTGTGTAACTCGGATATTACAACGAATTAAGCTTCCCCTTTCAGATTATTTATCTACAATGAAATACGTGGCAAAACTAGTATTAGTAGCTAGTTAACTAATTTGGGCTACTTGATCCCACTAAATCAGTAACTAGGCAGTAAGATCGTAATTGATCAAACCAAGAGTGTTCCTTTCACCTCTTCTCTTCTAAACATATCTACATACTGTACGACCTTCTCATAAGGTCCCTTGAAACTCTTCCGACTTCACAACATATACCAAACAACATACAAAAGGTGTGCAGGCAGCAAGTTAACATAACACCCAATTAAGTGGTGTATTACCACACCCTCCTTCCATACTTCAATACAACTTCACACACCCTTTTACAAGTTCAACCAAACTGTCCCAAATATATACACATAAAACCGCTCCTAAAACAATCTCAAACATCCTTCAACATAATAAGAAAGTATTTTAACTCAAGGATTCCAATCACTACCCCATGGTTCTTGACACAAACACATACAAAATTCTCCATCAAACTTGCATATAAAAAGGGGTAAAAATGGGCAGTAACTTTACCTTAAATTCTGAAAATCTGTCCTCCTAACTTATATTTCTTCAAGAGCTTGAACTCCCCTTCAACTTAGCTTGAAAAGAGGGAGAATACTTAAGAACCCTAATGGTATTTTATGGCTGCTATGTGAAGCTAAGAGAGAGAGAAAGAAAGAACTTCTAAAATCTGTTTTTTTTCAAGGTAAAATGAGTGAAATGAGCTGGTCTTAACCCCTTTAAAGAGGGGCTGCTTTGGCCGACTTTCCTTGCTCATTTTCAGCCACAAAATGTCAAGAAGGTGATACACCTACTTGGCCATTTTACATGGGCTTTGTTGGACTTAACCTTATTGGGCCTTGGCTGCCAATTCATTCCCTTTCTTTCACTTCTTTGGGCCAGAATTTATTCAAGTGGGTGATGGGTGTACTTGGCCCTCTAAGCTAGTCAAAATAGTCTTAGTAGGTGATGCACCTACCTAGTTCTTTAGGCTGGTCAATAAGTCAAAGTAGGTGATGCACCTACTTGTCACCTACTAGCTTAGTTAAGTCAAGCAAGCAGCTCACTTATTTTATTCTATTTTCTAATTTCTAATCCCTTTTGCTTTAACTTAACACTTCACCCTAAATATTTACTCAAATACAACCTTACCATCTCGAGTTTAAATATTTTTGTCAAGGTTAACTTGGCCGTTTACGTGATGAACTGAATTGGGCATTACAGCACCTCCCAATACACATTAAACTATCACTGCTCATATAAGAAACTCGGTCCCTCACCTATACGACAAGGCTATATCAAGTGATATATGAATAGGACTAGTATATGCAGAATATGGGATGTTACATCCTCCCCTTCTTAGGAACATTCATCCTCGAATGATATTAAAGTTAACCAGCCCAAACAAGCTCAAGCCTAAGTTCGAATGATATTAAAGTTAACCAGCCCAAACAAGCTCAAGCCTAAGTTAATTTCCACTATTAGACAGATAATATATATAGACTTATACTTACTCGTTAATGCCTCAACTCGACACTTCTACCTTTCTCATTGGACTGAAATAGATGAGGATACTTGGATTTCATCGCTTTTTTCGCTTCCCATGTAACTTCTTCTACTTGTTGGTTTCTCCACAGTACTTTTACGGAAGCTACTTCCTTATTTCTTAGCCTCTTAACTTGGCGATCCAGAATAGCAATGGGTACTTCTTTATAAGTGAGATCTCCCATAACTTGTACATCTTCAGTAGGAGTAATACGAGATGGGTCACCTATACACTTTCGAAGCATTGAGACATGAAATACCTGATGGACTGTTGAAAGCTCTTGGGGTAGCTCTAACTCATATGCGACTTGGCCAACTCTTCGAATAATATTATATGGCCTTATATAGCGTGGACTTAACTTTCCATTTTTACCAAATCTCATCACCCCTTACATTGGTGACACCTTCAAAAATACCCAATCTCCTATAGCAAACTCCAGCCCTATTCTTCTAATATCTGCATATGATTTGTATCGACTTTGAGCCGTTGCCAGCCGCTGTTGTATCACCTTAACTTTTTCCATAGCTTGATGAACAAGATCTGGCCCAAATAAGGTAGTTTCACCCACTTCAAACCATCCGATTAGTGATCTACACTTCCTCCCATATAAAGCTTCATAAGGTGCCATTTTGATACTTGAATGGTAGCTATTGTTGTAAGAAAACTCAATAAGTGGAAAATGGTCATCCCAGCTACCTTTAAAGTCCAATACACAAGCTCGTAACATATCCTCAAGTGTTTGGATTGTACGTTCTGCCTGACCATCCGTTTGAGGGTGAAAGGCCGTACTTAAATTCACTTGTGTTCCCAAACTCTTCTGAAATGATTTCCAAAAATTCGCGGTGAAGTGAGCTCCCCTATCAGATATAATAGAGATTGGGATTCCATGTAGACGAACTATCTCTTTAATATACAACCTTGCATACTCTTCAACTGTATAAGTAGCCTTAACCAGCAAGAAGTGGGCTGATTTGGTGAGTCTATCAACTATCACACATATGGAGTCAAACTTCCGAAATGAGCGAGGCAGACCAGTGACAAAATCCATGTTGATCAAGTCCAACTTCCAAATTGGAAGGTCTATATGTTTCATATAACCTCCAGGCTTTTGGTGCTCTACTTTAACTTGTTGACAATTTGGACATTGAGAAACAAATTCTGCAATGTTCTTCTTCATGTCACTCCACCAATACACTCCTTTCAAGTCATGATACATTTTAGTTGAGCCCGGATGGATAGAATATCTTGAATGATGTGCTTCTGTCATAATTCTCTCCCTTAGTCCATCTATATTAGGCACACACAATCTGTTTTGGCACTGGAGTACTTTGTTTTGCGTAAGCTCAAATGCCTTTTGGCACTGGAGTACTTTGTTTTGCATAAGCTCAAATGCCTTTGTCACCCCTTTTTGTACATTCTCCTTAAGCTGTAATAGAATAGGATCCTTATATTGCTTCTCTTTTACTTCGACTACTAATGAGGATTCTACTGCATTTTGCGCAATAATCCCTTCATCTTGAGATTCAAGAAGGCAAACCCCCAAGCTAGCTAGTTGGTATAGATCCTTAGCTATTCTTTGTCTTTCCATGGACTGCCCATAGGTGTTTGCCATTGTCCTACGACTTAAAGCATCAGCCACCACATTTTCTTTCCCCGGATGATACAAGATATCAACATCATATTTTTTTAATAACTCAAGCCATCTTCGCTGCCTCAGATTCAGATCCTTCTGCTTAAAGATATATTGCAAGCTCTTATGGTCCGTATATATGTCAACATGAACCCTATACAAGTAGTGGCGCCATATCTTTAACGTAAATACAACCGCTGCTAGATCTAGATCATGGGTTGGATAATTTTTCTCATGTGGCCGCAACTGTCTTGGGGCATAAGCTATTACTTTACCATGCTGCATCAATACGCATCCTAAGCCCACTCCCGACGCATCACAATACACTGCATACCCTTCTATGCCTTCTGGAAGTACCAATATATGTGTAGAAGTTAACTTATTTTTTAGCTCTTGGAAGCTTCTTTCGCATGCATCGCTCCATTGGAACTTGGCTGCCTTGTGTGTTAGCTTTATTAAGGGTGCATAAATAGAGGAAAATCCCTCAACGAACCTTCTATAATAACCTGCCAACCCAAGGAAACTACGAACCTTCATAGGTGTTGTAGGTCTTGGACAGTTCTTCACGCATTCTATCTTTTTAGTATCAACCCTTATTCCTTCATCAGAGAAAATATGACCCAAGAATGCCATAGATTTTAACCAAAACTCACATTTAGAAAACTTTGCATATAGCTTACGATCACGAAGAACCTGTAACACCTGCCACAAGTGATTAGCATGGTCCTCCTTTGATCTTGAATAGACCAAGATATCATCTATGAATACAATCACAAACACTTCCAAGAATGGCTTGAACACCCTATTCATCAGATCCATAAAAGCTGCTGGTGCATTTGTTAGCCCAAATGACATAACTAAAAATTCAAAATGACCATACCGTGTTCGGAAAGCTGTCTTAGGTATATCTTTCTCTTTGACTTTTACTTGATGATAACCCGACCTCAAATCAAT